>CM035161.1:95797840-95817840 GCA_020205615.1 Panax quinquefolius
AATATCATTTTCAAATAAAATAATATCCCTTACCTCGAAAGAAGCGATCTTAGTTGAAACACAGGATATAGGCTATGACTTGAACTTGCCTTAGTATAGCAATACTCAAAGTATACTCAAAATACTCACAAAAATATCGCTCGATAATATAGAGAGAAAACTTGATTTAGTGTGATTTTCAATTCTAACCTAAGCACCCTATTTATAGGAAAATGCTTAGAACACCAAAAGTAGAAAATTTATTAAAATATTAATATATATATATATATATATAATCTTCAAGCACACCTTTGAATCTGAAATTCATTGATTGAACACATGCCTCACACATGCAAAAAAGCGTTTTTTGTAAAAAAATATTTAAAACTTCAAAAATTAATTATTTTGGAGCTTGAACTTCAATAATTCATAATAAATAGCCCTTTTGGCGAAAATTGAATCTCGCTTATTTTTATAGAAAATTCAATTCTCTACAACTTTGCGTAAGAAAGTTTTCCAAATTCCAAATAGAAATTGACCGAAATCCATAAGCAGAAGCGATTTTTTCTGCTATAATCAAATTTCGGTCAAGAAATGGGGTCCACCGACACACAAAACATGTGTTAATCATTTAATGCCACAAAATACTCTTCCTCCTCATATACTCACATATCGCACATTCATTATAAAAATATCACGAATTAATAATATATTTAAATGATTTATTTTATCGAGAAAAGATAAAATATTAATTTTCAACAATTGTCACATTAAAATTTTCTCCATCTATATCCACATAAAATCAATATTTTCCTCATCATATAAATCAATAATTAATTATTCACAAATAATATTCTGTAATCACGATATTGGCAACCCAGCCGTTTCGGGAAAGAGGGCTTTCGATAAGAATTTTTCCTTCTTGGCGCGCAATTAGGTGACCAAACCTCTCCTTAGAGCGAACTTTCTAGACATTGCCAATAATGTTATCTAATAATATTATTAGGATAATATGAATTATTGCTTCGATAATGAAAAATCGTGTGTAATGACAATTATTGAAACAATAACAATATAAAATATCAACGCAACAATTATTAAATCAATAAAATATTGAACAAGAATTAATTACGTAACCATTATTGAGTAGTGCTTCTTCACGTAAGAATCAATAATTGGTGCAATACCGACCAAGCTATCGCTTCAACAACGCATATAAGTGTGTTTTTAACCAACGGGTATTCCAACGAAGATAATTGGTAATAACTATCAGTTATTTATAAACAACTTATATTTGTCGCTTTCTTTATCTAATCGCTTTCCGTTATGGGGCCCACAAAAGATCCATGTGGTAAATACGAATATTCCCACAAGCATTGAATATTCCACGCACCAAACGAATATTCCCCGACAATAATGAATATTTTATAACCACTTGCTTATTTGAAATATTTGCGTATTTTACCCATAACTATCCACATTAATCAAATCAACCCTTACTATTTCAAAATAATAAATAGAGGAAAATAAATTTCATTTATTAATAATTTGGGGTCTTACATCGTCCGTTTGTGGATTTCGAATATTTTCTGTTTGGAATTTGGAAAAACTCAAAGCTACAAAGTTGTAGAGAATTCGATTTCATGCGGAATAAACATAAAATTTGTATTTTTCTGATATTCAGGCTATTTTCTATGAATTATTGAAATTTCAAAAAATAAAATAATTTTTATTAAATTTGGGTGGGACCCACTTTGGTTGGTGTAAAAAAAAATGTGCTGAATATTTTTCAATGCTGGCTGCTCACTTGTTCAACAAGGATGGCGTAGAAGGGAGATAAATAAATAATATTATTTTATTAATTTAGTCTCTTTTGGCATTCTAGCATTTTCCTATAAATAGGCGCTTAAGTTAGAATTGAAAATCACACAAGAAACTGAAGTTTTCTCTCTCTATATTCTCGAGCGTATTTTTGTGAGTATTTAGATACTTTGAGAGTTCTTTAGTCGGTCTGCAAGTTTTCTTGACTTTTCATCCAGGCATTCCGGTCGAAATCTTTGCTCTTTTGAGGTAAGGAATTTTAAGGGTTATTATGTTTCTTCAGTTTCTTAATTTTTCTGACCTTCAAAATTTCTAGAAAAATTTGAATGATATTATGATGAGTTTTCTCGATTGTGTCCAAAAATGGCGATTTTTGGATGTATAGATTAGGAGTTGTGAATTTTATGAAAAAAGACTATTTTAAAAGTAAACCCTTATAACTCCTTGTGGTTAACTCCAAAATTGGTGAAATTTTTATTGGGAGTACATCTATATAACATCAAGATTCTCAGAATTTGAAATTTTGGACAAAAATATAATTTATGATAAATGTCTAAATATTAATTGATTTTTGACCGTGTGAAAAATAGTAAATGAATTTTAAAAATTTCGAGAAAATATATGTTCAATATGGGACTATATTATGCTAAATCTCGAGAAAAAGAAATATTTTTGAACCGATTTGGTATTTTTCATGAAAATAGACTAGTTACTGAATAAATAAATTAAATATGTTATGTGAAGTAACAAAATTGAAAAATAGGATTTTATGGCTTGGGAATCCTATATATGGTATATGCTTGATTTTTGATGAGGTTGTTGGTTATTGGAGATGAAATCTTATGAGTTTGGCATTTTAGTATGATTAAATGCATTAATTAGTAAAGTGTAAATAATTAAAATAAATTGTCTATAAGTTTAAGAAATGATTAAAATATTGTGGTAGTATTAATAATATTAGATTATGAGATTATTAAGTGATTTATAATATTTGGATTAAGGTGTTATGAAATCATTGATTTATGAATCTTACTTTTGAAATTAAATGCGGTTGTTGATCGTATTGTTTTATTATCATATATAACATTTTATAATCCCTTGATGAAATTTCTCTTTGACTTACGTGTAAAGATGGGTAGATTATTGGTATAATCGTGACTATGGGTTCTCTTTGGCGAAGGTGCAAAGATGAATTGTTGATTTGGTATGATCATGACCATTGAATTTATAATTGAATATTTTTAGCTTAAGTCTAAAAGGTGAATTGATCAACATGGTTATAATTATTGTTTATATAAATTTCGAAATGATTATATATTTCTTTGAGATATGAATATATTTGGCCCAGTAAGTAAAGATGACTCGTTGTTGAATATCTTTGGCCCAGTAGTGCAAAAAATGACTCGTTGTTGAATATCTTCTACTGTAGTGCAAAGATGAACTGATTGATGAATATCTTTGGCACTGTAGTGCAAAAGATGAAGCTGATGATGAATATCTTTTGTAAGACCCCACTTTTATAAATAAAATGAATTTTCTATAAATATTATTTTGAATATTATGGAATAATTTGATATAATGTTATAGTTGTGGGTAATATTTATAAATTTTGCAAAGTATGCAAGTGGTTATATTATATTCGATTGGTGGGGAATATTCGGTTTAGCGAGGAATATTAAATGCAATAACTACTCAATCATTGGTGGACCTCTAATAATGTAATTATTATCGGATTGAGAAAGCGACAAAAAATATTTTATTGAAATAACGGCGGAAGTTTTACCGTTGAATCTTTGTTGAACTACTTGGTAGTAAAAATACAAAGATGTACGTGTGGTTGTATAAGTAGACACGATATTGATTATTGATGTTTATGTGAGAAGTCACTCGGTTTGATTCCATTATTGCCGATTAATAATATTAATTATTATAGCGATAATGACGTTTTGTTTTATTATTATTATTAACGTAATAAAATGTAAACATCTTTTATATAAAATGTAATACTTTATTAATGTTATTCTATAAATAATATATATTATATTTTATTACGCATAGTGTTTTGCATAGTGTTTTTGCGTAGTGTTGCGTATAGTGTTTGATATAGTAAAATGTTTTTATATAAATAGAATATATTATATTTTATTTAAAAGATTTTGCTTTAAATATGGATGGTCGATTAAAGTAAATCAATACGGACCGTTTCATGGATTAATTACTACGATTCTATTTTCCTATAAATAGAAGCTCATTCCTTCATTATTTTCTTACGAATTCACCGAAACTCTGAGAGAGAAACTATAGAGAGAAAGAAGAAAAGTATTCTCGCTAGTTCACTTTTCCAATATTGAGTTCTTCTAAGGTAGGAAATATTATTTGTTATTCGTAAGTGGGTATTATTCTTTGTATTCATGATGAGAACTTCTTTTGTTATTCCATTCTTATTTATTACATTGGAATAACTCGTGTGTATCTGTGGAATCCCCTATACTTGGTGATCTTCTTCTTTATTCCATTCTTCTATTATTACATTGGAACATCCTCGTCGTGTGTTTTACAACTGGATTCGGTTAAAATCTTTATTATTATTTTTTGGAAAATCCACATGCGTGTGTTTTACAGGACTGGTTAAAATCTTTATTATTATTCGGTTGGAACATTATGTTCATGTGTTTTACACAGGACTGGTTCCGTCTTTATCATTCATTGGAATATCCTATCCGTGTGTTTTACACCGGATCCGGTTCCATCTTTATTATTCTGTTAGAACATCACATGATTGTGAATTTCACCGACACTGGTTCCGTTATTATTATACATTGGAATAACTTTGTCATAATCTAAATACCGCATGCATGGTGATTTCTTTTGTTATTCCATTCTTTATTATACCCGGGTTGGTTAAACTTTGATTTCTATACTCCATGAAATTAGTAGAATATCCTTGATATTTGCGTTTCATCCGAAGATCTTTCATGGAAATATTCTTCCGATCATTCTTGAATTTTACTCTACAAAGCAAGATCATGTTGACAGTTTGGATGTTATTAGTTCTGAATAACTTAATTCTTGAACTTGTTTTATTGAATTCTTATATCATTGTCATCATCCTCATGTTTATATTTTTTTAAAGTCATCCATGGCTTTTGAGAGCATGGATGGACTTGGTATGATTATGACATTGTGGATTATTCGATTATGTAATCATGGCCGTAATGTTACAAATGATGTGGTAAAAGTCCTCATTGGCCGTAGTGCATTGATGGACGATTGTTGGCATGATCATGACCATTAATGAATACACAACTATTCTTCGCCCGTAGTGCGGGAATAATTGTGGTCGTGATACTAAAGAATATCCTCGCCGAAGTAGTGCGGGGTGATTCGATGATGCGGATTATTTATTAAAAGTGAGTCTCTAAATTTATAATGATGATGAAAAACCTTTTAAATCATAAAGATAGTAGATTTTATTTTCTACTTGACTCTTTTAATGGATTACTTGTTCGGCTAGATTAAACTTGATGTTTATTATATTTTATCGGTTTAACAATGTTGAAGGCTATTGATAATTTATTACGCATTATTTTAGTCATAATATTTCTTCTTTGGGCTAGTTGAGCTCACCCTTTCTTTTTTGTTCTCTTGAAATGAGAACATAAATTTGAGACGAGTCTGGGAGCGGAGTAATGGTCCGGAGGATAGCATTAGTAGTCCTCACTATTCTCATGAAATAGTGTGATAATAATTGTAATGAGGACTCCTTTTGAGTTTGTATAATATCTAGTAGACAATATTTGTATTCAAACTCACGATTTATGTCGTATTGTATACCTACGCAGTTATATTAGTAAGTTGTATTTAAATTACGTACCATGTATCGGACTACCCAAGATGGGTGATGTATACCTAATTTTAGAGGCCACATCTTTGGCCGTAGTGCAAAAGATGAACTTATTAGTATGATTATGAAGCAGGAGGCTGTGATTTGGTATAACCATGATCTTTGATGTTTGAGATAAAGACAAGTGATGAAAATTATCTTCAAATCTGGATGAGAAGAGGAATTTAGAATCACAATTATGATTCTGAGTTATTTATCCGATTGTGAAAAGGAACTGTTGATTGATGTTACAGGGATAAAACATTGTTGGTGGACTTTTAACATGGAGAAGATAATAGACCTTATAGTTTATTTGACTCTTCTAATGGATTTCTCGTTCCGCTGAAACTATGGTTGAAATTTTTTATCATCTATCATATATTCTAAATCTACGATTTACAAATGATGTGGTAAAAGTCCTCGATTGGTAGTAGTGCATTGATGGACGATTGTTGGCATGATCATGACCATTAATGAATACACAACTATTCTTGGCCCGTAGTATGCAGGAATAATTGTGGTCGTGATACTAAAGAATATCCTTGGCAGAAAAGTGTGAGGGGTGATTCGATGATGTGGATTATTTATTAAAGTTTGAGTCTCAAATATATAATGATGATGAAAAACCTTTAAATCATAAAAGATAGTAGATTTTATTTTCTACTTGACTCTTTTAATGGATTGCTTGTTCATTATAGATTAAACTTGATGTTTATTATATTTTATCGGTTTAACAATGTTGAAGGCTATTGATAATTTATTCGCATTATCTTAGTCATAATATTTTCATTGGGCTAGTTGAGCTCACCCTTTCTTTCACCGTTCTCTTGTGAAATGAGAACATAGTTGGGACGTAGCCTGGGAAGCGGAGTAATGGTCCAGAGGATAACATTAATAGTCCTCACTATTACGTGAAATAGTGTGATAATAATTGTAATGAGGACTCCTTTTGAGTTTGTATAATATCTAGTAGACAATATTTGTATTCAAACTCACGATTTATGTCGTATTGTACATAATTTACGCTTATATTAGTAAGTTGTATTTAAATTATGTACCTATGTATCCGACTACCCAAGATGGGTGATGTATACCTAATTTTGGGGCGCCACAACAGTATCAAAGCTTAGGGATATGATCCCTGGCTAAGATGTGAGAATAGTACTAGGGGAGAGGCGGGAATACCTTCGTTAGTATGACCTACCTAAGTTTATGTCTTTATTTTATTGGTCGGTCGTAATATAAAGATAATTGTTACATGTCAATTAATCTTTTGTTTTATGGCAATATCTGAAAATGACATCCGAGAATGTTGAGAATAAGAATGGAGCACAAAGCGATCGTTGATTCACCACATATCAATAATCAGGATAATGTGCATCGAGGAAGGCGATAATCCTCACGCAAACAATAACACCGACCAAATGATGAATGATCAAATGTTCAGAGCTTTTATGAATTTATGCAACAAAGAAAGAGAGCGACTCTCGGCCCAAAACGTAGGTGGAAAACACGAAGAAACTCTCGGCGGTCACCGCTAAACAATTCAAGGAGTGGGACCACCGGAGTTTAAGGAGAGCCAAAACCACTTCGCGGAAGCATGGATAAAGCAGATTACAAGATATTTGATGTCTTGGGATGCTCCGAGGAGCAAAAGGTTCCCTTTCACGCCTTTTTATGTTGCTTGAGAGGTGAGACATTGGTGGGGAATCCAGAAAGCGTACTCAACTCTTTGCATTGAAGATATCTTGGGAGAAGTTCCAGAGTCGTTTCAACGACAAATACTTTCCGAAAGTATTCGCCATACATGAAGGAGGTGGAGTTTATCAAGTTGGAACAAAACAATATGACCGTGTCGCAATACGAGGCAAAATTTCATGAGTTATCACGGTTCTCAAGGCCCCACTGGTGGATAATGAAGAGAGAATGGCACTAATGTTTTAAGAGGTTTGAAGTCGGAGATACGCCAACATCTTATTTCTCATAACCGTGTTTGTATTCGGATGTTGTAAATAGGGCTCCGATTAGTGGAGCGATAACGAAAGTGAATGCAACTAAATGAGAGCAAAATGTAAGCAAAATTATAATACCAATGAGAGTAGTCATCGAAGCGGTGACAACAAGCGTGGAGGAATCAACGGGCGATACGGTAACCACTTCCGGTGGTAATCGGGGCCAAAACAATAAGAATGGACATTTCAAGAAAGCGGAGATTCAACAATGATGGAAAGACGTCAAGACCAAAGACCCGTTGTTAAGGAAGGAGAAAGACCACCTATCATATGCTTCAAAATGCGAGAAGAGGGACACATCATCCAAATCTGCGCCACGTCGTCCAAAGCATGTTATAATTGTGGAAGAGAAGGTCACTTAACTTCGATTTTATGCGTTTATCAAGACAAATTCAACTAGGATGGAGGCACCAAAGGTAGTCCCCAGAAAAGTCAAAACCCAGAAGGCAAGGGAGAAGCGCTTTTGTTGTGACCTCCAAGAGAAGCAAGGAACCCGAATGAGGTCATCACGGGTAAGCTTATCATAAACTCTAATGAAGTCTATACTTTATTTGATACCTGGGTTCTACCCATTCTTTTATTTCTCCTACTTGCGCTCATCGATTAAATTTGACTCAGGAGAAATTAGACTTTGACTTATCTGTGGAAACTCCGTTGGGAGAAACCTTCATTACATCCCATCGTTTATAAGTCTTGTTTGGTTCAAATCGGTACCTCACATTACCGTCGATCTTATTTCATTAAAATATACTTGCATTTGGCGTGATTCTAGTGGATTGATTGGTTAACTACTTATCATGCAAAAATTGATTGTTTTCGTAAGGTTGTTAGCTTTCATATTCCTAATCAACCTATTATGCTAATTCAAACGACCAAACCATTAAAATCAATCACGGTCATCTCAAGCCATAAAGCTATTCGCTTATTGAAAAAAAGCGGATGTCAAGCTTTCTTAGCTCATGTCATGATTTAAACAAAAATACGCCGGTTTTGAACGATATTTCTATTGTTAATAAATTTCCGACGTATTCTCAAGAACTTCCTGGCCTACCCCAGGCGTGAAATTGAATTTTGTATCGAACTTGAACCCTAAGACAAAACCTATTTCCAAAGCCCCATATCGAATGGCTCTATTGAACTTCGTGGAGTTAAAGACCCAACTGCAGGAATTGTTAGACATTGGCTTTATTCGTCCCTAGTACTTCTCCTTGGGGTGCTCCTGTTCTATTCGTGAAGAAGAAAGATGGGAGTATGCGACTTTGTATTGATTATCGGAGTTGAATCATGCCACCATCAAAAATAGGTATCTATTGCCACGTATTGATGACTGTTTGACCACCACTGCAAGGAGCCAAATTCTTTTCAAAGATTGATCTTCGTCCGGATATCACCAATTGAAGATTAGAATCACCGACATTCCAAAGGCGGCTTTCGAACTTCGAGACGGGCATTATGAATTCCTAGTTATGTCCTTTGGATTGACTAATGCTCCTGTGCCTTCATGGATATGATGAACCGAGTATTCAAGGAATATTTAGATCACTTTGTGGTCGTCTTTATTGATGACATCCTTATTTATTCCAAAAGCCGTGAAGATCATGAGCAACACTTGAGGCTGACACTCCAAAAGCTTCGTGAATATAAGCTTTATGCCAAGTTGAAGAAATACTGAGTTTTGGCTTGAAGAAATAGCATTCCTTGGCCACGTGGTATCAAGCCATTGAATATCTCATAACCCAAAGAAAGATTGAAGCTATTCAAAGTCGGGAACAACCTAAATCGATGGATCAAGAAACGTAGCTTTCTCGGTTTAAATTGGTTATTATCGGAGATTCGTGGAAGGATTTTCTCGAATCGCTACTCCATCGACTCGGTGACTCGAAAAGATACAAAGTTCGGTTGGAGCGAAGAATGTGAGAAGAGTTTTCAAGAACTCAAGAGGAGACTTATTTCAAAGACTGCTCGACAATACCATCCGCTCGGAGGGATTTGTCATCTACAATGATGCTTCAGGCAAAGGGTTGGGATGTGTTCTCATGCAACATGGAAAAGTTATAGCTTTATGCCTCGCGACAACTCAAAGAATATGAGAGGAATTATCCTACTCATGATCCGGAGTTATAAAATATTGTCTTTGCACTTAAAATTTGGAGGCATTACTTGTATGGGGAGAAAGTGGAAATCTTTACGGATCATAAAAGCCTCAAATATTTCTTCACTCAAAAGGAACTTAACATGCGACAACGACGTTGGCTTGAACTATTGAAAGATTATAATCATACCATCCAATACCATTCTGGAAAAGCGAACGTGGTAGCTGACGCATTGAGTAGAAGATCATATGCAAGTACGAGTGCGTTATTGTCAACGCAAAGGCCCATTTTGGGTGACTTGCAAAGGATGGAGATAGAGTTAAAGACTCGTGGACGTATGTGATGATAGCGAATATATGAGTAGAACCACTTTAATCGATAAAGTTAAAAAGTCGCAAGCTACTGCACACGAGGTCGATGCGTATGAGGAAGAAAGTGCAAGAGGGTGCTATGCCGGAAGCAAGAATCGATGAAGAAGGAATACTTGAGTCAACTCCGGACTTTGTGTTCCTAACGAATTCGATTTAAAGTATAATATCATGATGGAGGCGCTAACACACCATTTGCAATCCATCTCGGGAGTACCAAAATGTATCGTGATATTCATCATACATTTTGGTGGAGCAATATGAAGAGAGAGATATATTTGTTTATCTCAAGGTGTCTAACTTGTCAACGAAAGTTAAAAAGCGGAGCATCAAGTACCAAAAGGTCCATGCAACCACTTGAAATTCCAGAATGGAAGTGGGAGCACATTACCATGGATTTCAATTCACGGTCTTCCTAAGGTTTCTCAAGGCATTGATGCGATTTGGGTCATTGTTGATAGATTGATCAAGTCCGCTCATTTCTTACCGACACGAAAAACTTATACACTTGAACGTCTTGCTTCAGTATGTACATAAACGAGATTGTAAGATCGCATGGTATGCCGCAGATTCATAGTTTCGATCGAGACCCAAGATTCACTTCACGATTTTGGGTTAGTTTTGCAAAAACTATGGGCACAGACTTACGATTTATTTAGCTTCTCAGATATCATCCTCGAGACGGACGGACAATCGGAGAGGACTATTCAAACTCTTGAAGATCTATTAAGACTCGTGGTCCTTGATTTCAAGGGAGTTGGGACAAGTTCTTACCATTGGTGGAGTTTTCTACAACAACAGTTATCAAGCAAGTATGGCATGGCTCCATTCAAGCGTTGTATGGAAGAAAGTGTCGTTCTCAAATCTTTGGGATGAGGTGGGTGAAGCAACGTTGTTGGGACCGGAGTTGGTAACGTATGACTACTTTAAAAGATTCAAACGATCCGACAACGATAAAAACCTCACAAAATCGATAAAAGAGTTATGCCGATCTTCAACGAAAGGACGTGGAATTCGATATAGGAGATCATGTGTTGTTAAGAGTTGCTCCATGGAAAGGAGTTACAAGATTTGGAAAGAGAGGAAAACTTAATCCTCGATTCATCGGTCCATTTTAATCCTCGATCGAGTAGGAACGTGGCCTATAGACTCGCTTTACCGCCAAATATGTCTCGTGTTCATAACATTTTCACATATCCATGTTACGTAAATATGTGAAAGACCGAACCATATTATCGAAGTTAGAACCGGACGAAATTGCGGAAGATTTGACGTATGAAGAGGTTCCTGCTCAAATTTTGGATAAGAAGGAACATATTCTACGCTCAAGGTTATACCTCAAGTCAAAGTTTTGTGGAGGAACCACGATGTTGAGGAAATGACTTGGGAGTTAGAATCAAATAAAATCAAGGTATCCTTACCTCTTCGACATACCAGTGCACGTATTCTAATTTCGAGGGCTTAAATTTCATAAGTTAAGGGAGGTTGTAAGACCCCAACTTTTATAAATAAAAATGAATTTTCTATAAATATTATTTTGAATATTATGGAATAATTTGATATAATGTTATAGTTGTGGGTAATATTTATAAATTTTGCAAAGTATGCAAGTGGTTATATTATATTCGATTGGTCTGGGAAATATTCGGTTTAGCGAGGGAATATTCGCATACAACTACTCAATCATTGGTGGACCCCATAATGTAATTATTGTCGGATCGAGAAAACGACAAAAATATTTTATTGAAATAACGGCGGAAGTTTTACCGTTGATCATTGTTGAACTACTTGGTAGTAAAAGTACAAGAATACGTGTGGTTGCATAGTAAGACTGCAGTATTGATTATCGATGCTTATGTGAAAAGTCACTCGCTTTGATTCCATTATCATTGTCGATTAATAATATGAATTATTATAGCGATAATGACGTTTTATTTTATTCAGATTATTAACGTAATAAAATAGAAACATCTTTTTATATAAAATGTAATACTTTATTAAAGTTATTCTATAAATAAAATATATTATATTTTATTATGCATAATTATTGTTTTCTATATAGTGTTTTTGCAGTAGTGTTGCATATAGTGTTTGCATAGTAAAATGTTTTTATATAAATAGAATATATTATATTTTATTTAAAAGATTTTGCTTTAAATATGGACACGTCGATTAAAAGTAAATCAATCTGGACCGCTCATGGATTAATTACTATGCATTCTATTTTCTATAAATAGAAGCTCATTCCTTCATTATTTTCTTATTAATTCATTCAAAACTCAGAGAGAGAAACTATAGAGAGAAAAGAAGAAAAGTATTCTCGCTACTTCACTTTGCTAATATTAGGTTCTTCTAAGGTAGGGAATATTATTTGTTGTAAAAAGTAAGGGTGTTATTCTTTTGTATTCATGATGAGAACTTCTTTTGTTATTCCATTCTTATTTATTCGCATTGGAATAACTCAGATACGCTGGAATCCCCTATACTTGGTGATCTTCTTCTTTTATTCCAATCTTCTATTATTCTTTGGAACATCCATGTCTGTGTGTGTTTTACAGGACCGACCGGTTCCATTTTTATTATTATTCTGTTGGAACATCATATTCTGTGTGTTTTACAAGGACCGGGTTCCGCTTTTATTATTATTATTCATTGGAACATCCATGCCTCGTGTGTTTTACACCGACCTGGTTCCGTCTTTATCATTCTACGTTGGAATACCCTATCGTGTGTTTTACACCGGATCCGGGTTCCATCTTTATTATTCTCATTGGAACATCCCGCTTGTGTGAATTTCACCGACCGTTCCGTTATTATTATTCTGTTGAATAACTCGTTCTATGTAAGCATCGCATGCATGGTGATTTCTTTTGTTATTCCATTCTTTATTATACCCAAATTGGTTAAAACTTTGACTTCTATACTCCATGAAATTAGTAGAATATCCTCGATATTTTGCGTTTCATCCAAAGATCTTTTCATGGAAATATTCTTCCGATCATTCTTGAATTTTACTCTACAAAGCAAAGATCATGTCGATTTGGATGTTATTAGTTCCCGAATAACTTAATTCTTGAACTTGTTTTATTGAATTTTATATCATTGTCATCATCCTCATGTTTATATTTTTTTTAAAGTCATCTCATGTGGCCTGTAGAGCATGGATGGACTTGGTATGATTATGACTGAGGATTATTCGATTGTAATCATAACCAGTAATGTTACAAATGATGTGGTAAAAGTCCTCAAAGGGTCAGTAGTGCATTGATGGACAGTTGTTGGCATGATCATGACCATTAATGAATACACAACTATTCTTGGCCCATAGTGCAGTGAATAATTGTGGTCGTGATACTAAAGAATATCCTCGTCAGAAGTGCGGGGTGATTCGATGATGTGGATTATTTATTAAAGTCGAGTCTCAAATTTATAATAAATGATGAAAAAACCTTTTAAATCATAAAGATAGTAGATTTTATTTTCTACTGACTCTTTTAATGGATTGCTTGTTCACCGCAGCTTAAACTTGATGTTTATTATATTTTATCGCTTTAACAATGTTCAAGGCTATTGATAATTTATTCTCGCATTATTTTAGTCATAATATTTC
Source organism: Panax quinquefolius (assembly GCA_020205615.1). NCBI lineage: Eukaryota > Viridiplantae > Streptophyta > Magnoliopsida > Apiales > Araliaceae > Panax > Panax quinquefolius. Next base: position 95,811,607 of record CM035161.1, read on the forward strand.
ATCGGGCTAGTTGAGCTCAATTTTTCTTTCACTTTTTCTCTTGTGAAATGAGAAATATAGCCGGGACTTAGTCTGGGGAACGGAGTAATGGTCCAGAGGATAAGATTAGTAGTCCTCACTATTCTCGCGTGAAATAAGGTGATAATAATTGTAATGAGGACTCCTTTTGAGTTTGTATAATATCTAGTAGACAATATTTGTATTCAAACTCACGCTTTTATGTCGATTGTATACTACGCTTATATTAGTAAAGTTGTATTTAAATTGTACCTATGTATCGACTACCCAAGATGGGTGATGTATACCTAATTTTGGGGCGCCACATCTTTGTGCCCGTACAGCAAAGATGAACTTATTAATATGATTATGAGCAGAATCGTGATTTGGTATAACCATGATCTTTGATGTTTCAGATAAAGACAGGTGATGAAAATTATCTTCGTCCTGGATGAGAAGAGGAATTTAGAATCACAATTATGATTACGAGTTATTTATCTGATTGTGAAAAGGAACTGTTGATTGATGTTACAGGGATAAAACATTGTTGGTGGACTTTTAACATGGAGAAGATAATAGACCTTATAGTTTATTTGACTCTTCTAATGGATTTCTCGTTCCGCTGCAACTATGGTTGAAATTTTTTATCATCTATCATATATTCTAAATCTCTGATTTATTACTGATGAAGGCTATTGATAATTTAATTATCTTTAGTTATGATATTATTTTTATTGGGCTATTTGTGCTCACCCTTTTGTTTCACAATTCCTTTCGTAATAAGAGTGTAAATGGGTCGAAGCGGGGATAATGAGGGAATAGAAGAGCGATGGTCTATACATTTGTTGAGGTTCTCCCTAAATAGTATGAAAATAATTTTATCGAGAACTTTAGATAAGTGTGTCTGTAATTGTACCGTATTGTACGCTATTTGATATTTAATTTTGGTGAACCGAATAGGGTGAAGGCGAACCCAACTTTGGAAGGGTGTTTTGTCACTATCATACAAGATGTCTAATGACATACAACCTCGTATAATCATAAGATGTGGTCAGGCACACATCCACTATTTGAGTATATATATCGAAAGCACTATCTATATGATCTTGGAGTTTTTGTTGAAACATAATGTTCAATGTTCGGTGGAAATAGTTATATGTCGAGAGGAAACTCACCATTGGAAGGATGATAGTAATTGTGGCGCCCTAAAATAGGGTATACATCACCCATTACGAGTCAATAACGAATGTAAAGATATTACAACTTTATTATTACAAGAGTGAGGAAATAGTTTAAATAAAATAGATATTGTCATCCAGACAATATCCACATTCAAATAAATCCCCATCATAATTATTGATATATTATTTTACAAAAATGGTGAGGACTACTAAACGTACTAAATGTAAACTTCATTCTTAGTAACAACTTTCCGTTCATGATAACTTATTATGATTATTCAATATTCATTGTAAAAATTAAAGAATGCAAAAATTGCATAAATAATGCTAAAACGTAAAAATCGAGTTTAAAATTTTACAAACCATATACCCTTGATCACCCTTTATGCATAATTATTAATTAAACGAAAAGATAAAGAATAAAAAATCATACCTCAAGATCGAGCTTCCTCGTGTACAAGTTCACCTCCAAATCCTTTTTCGCTCAACTTGAATCCACCGGTTTGGTTCCTTCCTTCGATCAACGTTAGCCACCCATATGTTCGGGCCTCAGAGGTGATCCACCAAGGAAAATAAAGAATTCAAGAAGAAGGGTGTATTGGCTCAAACCCTAGTTTTTCTATCTCTATAAAAAAAACGTACTCTCCAACAAATTCGAATTATTACGTATGTCAAAAAGTCAACAACCCCACCACCCATAATAAGACTCTCTTATTTATAGATGTGGGCAACCCACCTTAACAATTAAGGAATTGGGTTTTATTTAATTAATTAAATTCTTTTAATTAATTAAGCTCCCTAATCTTATTAGGATAATTAATTAAACTCCTTTAACTAATTTTCCTTCCTAATCCAATTAGAATAAATGAGAGTATTTATATTAAATTAATTCCTAAACTCTTTTAGAAATTAAAATAATAATAATTGTAATAATATTAATAAGACTCTCTTATTAATTTATATTTAATATTTCTAAAATATTAAATAATAATATTAAGCTATTTAATTTATTCTATCACCATAGATTAAATTAAATATACATAACATATTATTACGATTATGCCATTAACTTCTTAAATAATTATTCTTCCTTTTATGGTGTGACCCTTTTAGGTTCTCCATATTAAACCTACAGAATAAATCAATTAGAATAAATTTAATCTTATTTAAATAAATAAATTAAACAATTAATTTATTTAAATAAATAATATTTATTCTACAATAGGATGTTCTCCCAATGATCAACCACTTTCCAGATAATATAGATTTCAACATTAATCATAAAAGAACCTTTCGAGTAAATAGTTACCAGATAATTCAATCCTTCCACCATACAATGTCCCAATTAAATATAAGATATGGAATTATCACAAGTCTTATTTTATTTAATTATATGTATTTCGATCCTTAAACGCACAACTCCAAATAATGCAAATTAGAAACTCCTTTCTAATTTCATTCTCGCTTTCGCCAAGGACTACCGGGTTGTCATTTATCTAATCACATAGACATTTTTCTTCTTTATTAGAAGTGGTAGATTCTTTATCGATCATACATTATCTCCATGCACAACTTATTATACCCAAGCATACCCTTTGATATACCCTAAGGGTCTTAAGGAATAAGTCAAAGTATAACTCATCATACACAAGATACTATGATGATCTCAAGTCCAAGGATTACTCAGACTACTATCACTACAGAATTCCTATCGACAGCAAATAAAACTCCATTAGGTATTCCTTAATGAGCCAATGCTCAAATGAACTTATTCTCTAATAAGCACCTACATACTGCTTTAGTGTTCCACACAAATGATCACGAGATCAATCATCCTCATCCAACGAAAGCAAAAGAACGATGTACTCAATCTATCCCGGATTCACTAATCCCCAATTTAGTAATCCAACGATTGGGAACTATTTTAGTTTTAAGCTTTCTAAGAATTTAGATCTCATTAGAATGATCATCATCATTATTCTAAAAGCATTGCTTAAAACTACGGGTTTATCACATATTATAAAACAAAGATCACGTAGATAATTAAAAGCCTTTAATAAATTAATACTTTTTATTAATAAATGAATAAGATTGTTACAAAGTATATGCTTTATCATCAAACATGATCGGCTTTTGTGTGCATACTACTTTCAATCTCCCACTTGCACTAAAGCCAATCGTCATGGTATCTCATACTCTTCTTCTCTAAACGATTATTATCCCGCCGTTGGATAAGTTTTAGTTAATGGATATGTAATGTTGTTCATGAGAGTCCACTATCTCTATAGTGATTTCCCATCTTTCAATGATTCTAATAATCAAATGAAAGTGCCACAACACATGTTTAGATCCAAGATGAGACTTAGAACTATTCCTAGTTCTCAGAATGAACTTTTAATCCAAACAATCAACTCAGCAGCCTTCATTTATAGCTATATACTTTGTCTTTATCACTAAACCAAAGAACTCTTTTCATTGCTTGAACCTTTCCAATTCATCGCACCATCTGCTCAAGATAACGCTTTACCTTAAAGTGGATTTTTCGTCATCTTGGTCCGTCTGAAAAACTTGAGTCTCGTTAAGCCCTCTAGTTTTAATTTAGACCCACCATGAATATGATCACATCCTTAGTGCTTGCTAAGCACTTTAAGATGTTTTTCACCGACTCATAGTGAACTTCTCCATAATACGACCGATCAACATCGTGTCTCAGACATTTCATCATAGATACATGATCACTACCATGCGACTCTCTTTTCGTGAGTCTGTGGGGACTATTAAGAGAGACACTCCATAAATCTCATCGACATGAGACATCTCTTGAGTTTGCCATGCTAAACGACTTTTAGCATCAAATGAATATACGCTCCTCGGGTTAAGTCGAGCATCCTCTTAAATCTATCTATATAGATTTATATCCCCAATTAAGATACTCTTCCAAATCATTCATGGAGGAATGTTTAGACAACTTTATCTTTATCGATCAGTAGCATTGGTATGTCATTCCTCATCCGTAGTATATCAACATATAATACTAGAATGTCACGATGCTCCTAATCGAATTCTTTTGTACACACTAGGTTCATTCTTATTTTTGATAAAATCAAACTCTTTGATTGTTTCATCAAAACGAATGTTCCATTTTGAGAAACTTGCTTCAATCCATTTCTCCGAGTGTCTACAACACTTACCTCATCGATGTAATCGATCATCATCTTCTATGATGATGTACTCTCATCATCATCATCCATGATGAATCCATACCTCCTAGGTATCTTTAAGACTATTCCGCATTTATATATCTTATTGTGGTACAAACAGTCTATCTCATGTGTTCTCTTATTCGACTTATATAAGGTTTTGTGGTTCTTGAACTCTTCAAGATCTATTATCCTCCCACTAGCCCCTTCAATGATAAACACCTTTATCTTGAAGGCAAGCGTGTTTCGCAACAAACACCTTTTGCTAAGTAGGATTATAGAACATATACCCTAAACTTACTTTTAGATGTCCCACAAATCAGACATTTGTCAAATCTTGTCCCAAGCTTATCCTTTGAAACCTTTTCACATAAGTCGACAACCCCTTATCTTAACATACTTAAGATTAGAATCCTCCCCGTCCATAACTTTTATGGAGTCTTCAATGGATTTTGAGGTTACCTTTTTTCAGAGATATGCAACCATTTCTAGACATTATCCTGTAAGGATACCGGAATGTCTCAGAAAATCATTATGGACCGCACTCATGTCCAACAAGGTACGATTTTTCCTTTCGATACATCAATCAATTATGCGAGATCGAGGTGTCCATTATGAGAAAACCATTTGAGATGATCTAGAAACTTATCAGACAAGTATTTATTCCTCGATCTAATCAAAGAATCTTAATACTTTGCCAATTTGTTTCACTTTTCAATTTTTTTGAACCTTTCAAATAATTCACACTTGTATTTCAACAAATACACACATTCAACTCTTTCGAATGATCATCTCCTTTTCTTATACTAGTTTGTTCAATTTGCAAAAAAATTTTTTTCACGTAAGTCAAGTATACAAAATTTATTAAGTAATATTCCAGCTTCTATATAAAAACATTATTATTATAAAAATAACAACAATTGTTCTTAATTATAATACCAAAGATTTCATCATTCAACAATAAAATGGAAATAATAATTTTTAACAAGAACTCGGAATACAATAACAACTTATCGACTTAATAGATTTGCCTCAGTAGCATTGCTAAACTATAAGTTTCTATGGCTAATGCAAGCAACCTTTGCTTCATTTTCCACACATAGATTACTTATATTTGTTTAGCTTTCTACTACTCGCTTGGTCCCTTCATAAATCTATATTTATGATAACCAAAGCTCAGATCCAATACCCAAGTAGAACCTCTCGATTTAAAGAAAAATTTATTTCAATCATGAACAAAATTCAGATTTGTAATCAAACTTCACTAAGCTTCTTTCGTTAGCCTCCGCAAGATGCTTCTCGCAGCTTTTCTTTCCAAAGGTCAAAGCTTATTGCAAAGGGAAGCAAACTCCTTTGCTATCCCATACGCTTTTGTTCTTATTATCCTTTGTTTATGCCTTTCTATTTACCTTCTTTGAATCGCTCTTCTTTTCGTAAGATCCTTTGGCCCCTACCAAGAAGACTTGATCTTTCTTGGTCGAAAGTGACTCTCAACATTTTTCAATATGTTAAGCAAATCAACGGGTCGATATCTAGCTTGTTCATATGAAAAAATTCACAACAATTGTGAAAGGAGTCCCGGAGTGAGTGCAAGATCAAATCTTCGCTCAACTCTCCATCCACGACAAAAACCAATTGTCCTAATCGATCAATCAAATTGATTATGTTAAGAACTTTTGTCTGCATTATAAAGTGCCATGGCCATTCTAGATCTAAGAGCTCCTTAGATATCTCGATATCTATCGGCCCCATTTTCCTCACCATCAACTACTGATGTGCAGTGAATATAAGAGAGCATCCATAGTTTCACGCCGACGTCAAGCTCGTTACTCATGGATGCGAAAGCATGATGCATC